>CM060967.1:175198750-175238750 GCA_030765045.1 Tenodera sinensis | reverse complement strand
GTGTGAGAGAGAGAGAGAGAGAGAGAGAGAGAGAGAGAGAGAGAGAGAGAGACCAGCACACCTCAGAAATGAAAACTCGCTTAACTATCAAATGCCCTATTTCAGTTCACCGTCCTTCAAATATGCGTCACGAAAATTTTCAAATCAAACTCCATATTTTATGAAAAACTTCTGGAACATTTTTGTTTTCTCAAAAATAGCCATATGTTTAAGATATTTTCATTAATAATGAAATGTATATCTTGAGTTTTCCAGGAATAAGCTTTTGAAGTCCTCTTCATTCTGAATGACTTTCGCATAATTGGTGAACCGTAAGAGATGGACATAATCTTACCACACAAAACATATATATCTCACTAAAACACACAATTTGCCTGTTTATTTCTATTTTTATGGAATTAACTATTTCCCAGATATTCTCTGTTGCTTATTTGAATTTTTCATACTTATACTTTTGTCAAATGGAACTTCGTTATTCATTTTTACTTTCTCTGCTGGTAAGTAGGGGAACTCCAACCAAAAATTCGATGTAGAGATTTCACCGTAAATATATGTTTTGAGACCCCCAATAATAATAATAATAATAATAATAATAATAATAATAATAATAATAATAATAATAATAATAATAATAATAATAATAATAATAATAATAATAATAATAATAATAATAATAATAACAATAATAATAATAAATAATAATAATTAATAATAATAAATAATTAATAATAATAATAATATAAATAAATAAATAAATAAATAAATAAATAAATAAATAAATAAATAAATAAATAAATAAATAAATAAAAGCATTTTTATAAAAAGGTCCGTGTGTGTGTCTGTGTGTCAGTCTGTCAGTCTGTGGACAGCATAACTCAAAAACGAAAAGTCGATTAAAAACCAAAGTTGGTATTTAAGTTTAATGTCTTTCAAGGATGCGACACGAAGATTTTGAAGAAAATAGCCCCACCCTAAACTACCCTTTACATGGAAAATGTTTCAAAAATTTTGATTTTCTTGAAATTGGCTCTAACGATTTTGATTAAAATGTGGTATATTTGCGATAATTTTATGACAAATGAAATGTATATCTTGAATTTTCTGGCTATAGCTCCTGTAGTCGTATTTACTCTGGACGACTTTTGCATAACTGGTAAACCGTTAGAGATAGACCAAATTATACTATACCAAAAATGTAGATGTTGGTAAAATACACAATTTTTGTCTCAATAAATTTTCTTGTAGGGTAAACCATTTCGGAGATATTCCTTGTTATGTGTGTGAGTTTCGGAAAACTTAGAACTTTCGTGAAATGGATCATCGTTGTTCATTTCTTTACACGTTAAGTGTGCAAAGACAACAGAATCTCAAAGCTTTAAAACATTTGACTATCGCACAAAGCCATAAGATAATTTCTACAAATGTTTATTTTAACTAACACGAAGAAGATATAGGAATAAGAGTTTGTAAGAATTGTTAGTACAAGAATGGAGAAAGTCGTGTGAGAGCAACAAGTCAGAGAAACACTCGTAGAAGGGAATTTCATGGCGTCCAGCTCAGCACAGTCTTTGATACTTGCCGCATATATGTTGTATTTGGAAGGAGGGAGAGGAGCAATTCAGCCTTTGTACTGTCAAGTGACAGTGTTATCTAAACACTGTACATTCAAAAGACTAAAGAAATGTAGGTACATGTTTAATAAACGATAATCTTCAATAAACAGTAAGTTAAGTTTTCCAAATTTGTCATAATATCCGTTATAAATATTGTAAGCTGTGCCGAGAGATGGGAACCTGATACTCTAATTCTATTTTTACGTTCTGACTGATTAATTCGAGAAAAAAAAACTTGCTCCCAAAAGTAGGTATAGGACGGAGACAAACATTGTGAATATACGAGCGCTAAATGTCCAAGGCCAGGAGCAAGTTTAAACAGCTCTTTACAAATACTTTTAGACAGCGACATTGCTTCACGGCAAGTGAAGGGGTGTGTCGTGTGACACGCAGAGAGCCAAGGTCGACTCATGAGCCTGCGTTTGGACAAGGCTGTCTTAAAGCCTAAAGTATTCCCCTAAACCCTTATCTCGATTAAGAGAATAATACGCATTTGTAGCAATTGACTGTACAAGAGTGAGTAGAAAGTCATGTGAGTGCAACACATCGAAGTTTTTAAAAGCAACACTCATTTTCGAGATATTCCTTACAAATGTTTTAAGCTTTTTTTTTCTTGCAATACTTTGTCATTTTGTTAAACTGTTCTCAACATTGCCCTTGTACCTATAACAGAATATGTAATTATCTATTTTAGTAAAAGTGTATCTCAATCAACATGAAATGTATACCAGAATAAGCGTTCTTAAGAACGGTTTGCAAAACAAGTTGACTGTCAATTTGGGAACGGTTCGTATTTGGGAAACCTCTATTTGAAGGACAAAATAAGACATTTAAAGATTATTGTAAAACTTTTATCGGTATAGCTGGATGCCTAAGCTTCATATTTTTGCACAATTCTTTAACATTTTTGAGCATGTGCCTTATTTTATTTGTATATAGTTGTGCCAAGCCGCTGAAGATTCACATCTCGATTGTGGCGCCATGAAAAGAAGGTAGGTAGGTAGGTACTAGAAGTGGGAATTGTCTATGCTTGTAGTGTCAGCGCCAGTTACATGCTTGCAGCGAGGTTAAGGGCGGTACGGTTGCGTACCGTCGCTTTACTGTAGCGGAGTCACCCTCCCCCCCCCCCCCCCCCCCCCCCCTTCCCTGAAGTAGAAACGGGTACAGTGAAGCAGTTCTCAACCTAACGTCGTTTGCAACCGCGACCGAAGCCTAATCATGAGACATGTCCCAAACCAAAATCAAACAGGAACGCTTTAGTGAATAGTTAAATAGCTTATAATCCAAAGGAGTCTGTCCCCCCTCCCTCCCTCCCTCCCTCTCTCTCTCTTACGAAGAGTTAACAAAAAGATTCTGGTGACAATATCTCGGCTCCAATTTGGTTAGGATTTAATATTTTTATATATGATTAAGACAACTCTAGGTCCGTGTTATGAAGAGCCAAAGATGATCGAAGCAACTGGAACAGAACGTATCGTAAGCTGTTAAACACATGTGTACCTACTCAGTGTTATTTCTAATGTGAAACAGCGATCGATTGCAGCGGTTCACAGTTTCTGTCCCCTTCAGCAAATGTACCGTTACCATGGTGACATTTAATAATATTGCAGCTCAACATTAACTCTGTGCAGGGCACATAATGGCTCACCTTTTGCCTTTTCATATAATATATTCCTACTTACCCATACTAAAAACAACTTTTTCATTTCGATAACAATTTTCACCAGAAATATACGTTTTGAACACCCCTGAATCAAAGTATAGCTGTAAGAACAGCATAATTCGACTAGGAAATGTAGGCTAAATACCAAACTTCAAGTTCAGCAATTTACAAGTCAGCAACACCAACATTTTCAACATTATTATCCCTCCTCAAACTAAACTTTCATTTCAACATTTTAGTTTTGATTCAAATACCACACACACACGCACGCACACACAGCACACACACACGCACGCACACCACACACACACACACCACACACAAGCACGCACACACAGCACACACACACACGCACGCACACCACACGCACACACACCACACACAAGCACGCACACACAGCACACACACGCACGCACACCACACGCACACACACCACACAGTACACACACCACACACACCACACGCATACACACCACACACACCACACACACACACCACACGCACACACAGCACACACACGCACGCACACACAGCACACACACGCACACACACCACACAGTACACACACCACACACACAAGCACGCACACACAGCACACACACGCACGCACACCACACGCACACACACCACACAGTACACACACCACACACAAGCACGCACACACACGCACGCACACCACACGCACCACACACACACACCACACACACACCACACGCACACACCACACACAAGCACGCACACCACACGCATACGCCACACGCACACACACCACACGCACACACCACACACACGCACACCACACGCACCACACACACACACCACACACACACCACACGCACACCACACGCACCACACACACCACACGCACACACCACACGCACACACACCACACGCACACACCACACGCACACACACCACACGCACACACCACACGCACCACACACACACGCACCACACACACCACACACACACACCACACACACACCACACGCACACCACACACACACACCACACGCACGCACACCACACGCACCACACACACACACCACACACACACACCACACACACACCACACGCACACCACACACACACACCACACACACCACACACACACACCACACGCACGCACACCACACGCACCACACACACACACCACACAGTACATACACACCACACACCACACGCACACACACACGCACACACCTCACACACGCAGGCACGCACACCACACGCACCACACACACACACCACACACACACCACACACCACACAGTACATACACACCACACACACCACACGCACACACACACGCACACACACCAGACACACACACACCACACGCACACACCACACGCACACACACCACACGCACCACACCACACGCACACACACCACACGCACACACACCACACGCACACACCACACGCACGCACACCACACGCACCACACACACACCACACAGTACATACACACCACACACACACACCACACGCACACACACCACACACACGCACGCACACCACACGCACCACACACACACACCACACGCACACACACGCACACCACACAGTACATACACACACCACACACCACACGCACACACACACCACACACAAGCACGCACACCACACGCATACACACCACACACACACCACACAGTACACACACCACACACAAGCACGCACACACAACACACACGCACACACAGTACATACACGCACGCACACCACGCGCACACCACATGCACACACAGCACATACACACCACACACACGTACGCACACCACACACACACCACACACAAGCACACACACCACACAGTACACACACCACACGCACACCACACGCACACACACCACACACACACCACACAGTACACACACCACACACAAGCACGCACACACAACACACACGCACACACAGTACATACACGCACGCACACCACGCGCACACCACATGCACACACAGCACATACACACCACACACACGTACGCACACCACACGCACACACTGACAATCCAATGTGTAAGTAATGTGTAAATGCATGTGTTCAATTTTCTGGAAATAGCCTCAAGGAATCCTCTTCATCTTGAGTGACTTTCCCATAACTGGTAGACAAAATTCTACCATACAAAAGGTGTATGTACTTCGTTAAACACAGTACAACTATTGATTGTTCTTTCACACTAGCCATCTAGCCTCGTTTAAACATATTGTGTTAATCCAAAATAAATTTGACTAGACAACATTTTCAGCTATGGTCTTTTACGAATTTAAATCGTCATTCACGCCTATGGAATGTGGAAATTAAATTAAATTATTTTGTTGTTTAACGACGCTGTCAATTACCAGGATCACATCAGCGTCGCCGGTGTGCCGGAATTTTGTCCCGCAGGAGTTCTTTTACATGTCAGTAAATCTACTGACATGGAACTGTCGTTTTTAAGCACACTTAAAAACCATCGGCCTGGGCCGGCTTTGAACCCGCGACCTTGAGATCAGTAGGCCAACGTCTAACCAACTGAGCCACCCAGACCGACATGGAATGTTGAGATCGGCTTACAAATGCATTGGGTGTCTATGGCAACAATTTATAATTGGCACAGCAAATTCAAAATACATCGGTTTTTTCTTAGTGATCAATTTGGTGAAGGAAGGAAGGACGGAGGCCCAAGAAGTGTTGTTACTGATGACACTGTTGGAGCAATGCTTGAAGAAGATCGACGGACGGACATGTTATGAATTTATTAGCACGACATTGGACATTGGTATGAGTCAAATACAAAACATTTTACATCAACAGTTAGACGTGAGAAAACTTTGTTGTCCATGTATTATTCCACATAAACTGACTCACCATCAAAAACAACAACGTATTGATTGGTGGTGCAGAAAAACTCTGGAAATATTACAAGGCGACACTTCGTTTGGTTTGGAAAATTGTTATTGGTGATGAATCTTTCATTTATTGTTATGGCCCTGACAAGTAAAGCCAATCAACTGAATGAGTTTCGAAAATAACCTAAGCCTACAGAGATCCGGCCAAATCGCAGTGCTGGTAAGAAGATTATTACTGTTCTTTTGTCTTTTGTTTTTCACTAAAACAAAGGCATATTGCTACTATAGGAGTAGAATATAGACGTATGGTTACTGTCAAATACCTGCTTACCGCAAATTTTTGAAAATATTGGTGAAAGGCGAGCAAAAGAAAAATAATGTTACATCATGACAGCACATGCCCTGGAAGGCATCTATCTCCACCATACAGTCCTGACCTAGATGAAGCAGTGCAACATTACTCAAGAGTGGTAGCACTGCTTTCATCCAATGTACTCATGTTAAAGATCATTTGAAATCCTATAAAGCCAGTTAAAATTTTTAAAAATTAATTGTTTTTCTAAAAATTTTCACTCGGTAAATATATATTGACTATTACCGATACTGTCAATTGCCAGGATCATATCATCGCCGCCAGTGTGCCGGAATTTCATCCCGGAGAGGGAGATGTAGGTTTAAGGGCATTAAACTACATGGTGATCCGCGACCTTAACAATTCATGGCAAAAGCCAAGTATAAACTTCAATAAAAATAAAATTATTAGTAAAAAGGAAAATATATACATAAATATACAAAACAGAATGGCAAAAGCCAGAATTAAAATAAAGTGTAAAAGAGCATAAAAAATTGATATCTAAAGTTTCAAAACCTCAAACTCACGTTACACTCCGCTAAAAACTTAAAAATTCTATCAATCGCTGTTTTGTCGTCCGCAAAGACCTCTGCAAGTCTGGCAGGGAGCTGCAGAGTCCCGGAGGTTCGTTAGAGAGGAACACCAACAGCACGTGACGGACTGACAAAAGGTTGTCGCACAGCGGACAAAGAGGAGCAGGGTCCCGTGTAAATAGGTATCCATGCAAAAAATTGCAGTGGCCAATTCGCAACCGAGCCAAGTTAACCCCCTCGCGACGAGATACGCGAGAGGAAGTTATACAGTTTATCGGATGTTCTTTCATTTCTCTAAGTTTATTACCGCAGAGAGCTGACCACTCTTCATGCCAGCACGACAGCACCGCTCTCCGCACTTCAAGCCTAAAGTCTTCCGAAGTAACATGTGATATGGTAATACTGGGTTCTGCGGCTGCCAAATCCACCATTTCATTCCCCGGCAAACCTACGTGACCAGGAATCCATGCACACACCACGTTAACGCCCGAAGCGTGTAAAACATGGAGGGCATCCTGGATACGTTGTACAATAGGATGGAAGTGAAACGGCTCGGCAGTAGAAATTGAAGTGCTATTATGAGAACCATATGTATGTGGTTCGGTTCCATAAACATAAGCACATCCAACACCGCTGGTCTCGTAAGAGTTCTTTTACATTCCAGTAACTCTATTGACATGGGCCTGTCGCTTTTAAGCACATTGAAAAACTATCGATATGGACCGGGTTGAACCACGACCTTAGGATCGCCTATGGGGACTATCTGATATATTTGAAAACTGAAGACGTCAAGCTCTTTCGTAATAGGCAATCCGCCACGTTCTACAAGATCTATAAAATTTAATTGGTTGATTTTATTTATTTTTTTACAGCAAACAATGTGTTAATGTGCTAGGTGCCAAGACTATATACCTTCCAGCGAGGGAAACATTCCTCATGGAGGAACTCAAGACAAGCGTGCTCCTACCAGGCACCATCTCCGAACAAACACAGGAGCCATGATGGACCGCGCATGGACCTTATCACCACGAATATGGACTGTTGATGTAGTGTAGGACAAAGTCAATCAGTGAATATACAAACATGTAACTTCACTTGGCTATCTGGCCGCAGTTAATTCTATTACGTGGTTAGTTAGCCATTCAAGTTGTTGTACAATTGTTGTTTCTCATTTCAAGTAGAAAAAAACCTACTGAGAAAGAATGAATGAAAATGATTTCACCGAACATTTCGGAAAACGGAAGGGAACTTATAGGCATTTTACTCTCTGTAAGGTTAAGCAGAGGTTACGAAATTTTAAAGACGGTGTTGGGGGTAGTTTTGAGATTACACACGCATGCAGGGCGTCATTCATGTGAAATTCCGATAGTAATTTTTTTGGTGAAACGTGATACTTTAGCTAAAGGAAACGGGAGCACTTGTGAACTGCAGTAACGTTTCTAGAAGGGATCTTTTCTCCAATACTCAAGTACGAAAATATAAATATTAAAGGAAGTGGAAATGCTACTCTCGCTGGAAACCCTTTGAAGAGGAGGCAACAAAAGCTTCCCTTTTCAGCGTATTATCATGGGAACGGGACAATCATTACCAGGACTTGCATTTTTCAACCCACCCAGTTACAATAATTCCCCCATAAACTGTATACCTATCCTGCTTAAATTCTCCTAAAGTTTCGGAAATGTCCAACTTTAGTCATTATAGTGCTGGTAAACCTGAGGCAAATGGCGTCTCTGATACGTGTAAACCTAGCATTCGGGAATTCCCGAGTTCAATTCCCGTTGGTTCAGCTATTCTGGCCTTGCATTATTTTGCAATTTTCCTTAATTAGTAGGCAATTCCTGAGGCAAAATTCCCCGTGCAGGGTCGGCGGATCAGGCGAGTAGATGGTATGTGGCAGAGAGTTTTGTCGGTGTGTGACGGTTTCAAGGAAGAGTGCGGAAGGGGAGGGGGAGGGGGAGGGGGAGGATTTCTACGCACCACCACCTTTGTCCGAGCCTGTCGCGCTGGATCTGCTCGCCTTGTAGGTATGTCTTTGACTATACCCAGAACAAGCCTTCATGTGGTCTTAAGGATACCCATAATTGAAATGTCTTCTTCCTCCTCCTCCTCCTCCTCCTCCTCCTCTCAAGTCTTAGGCTCTATGTCCTGTTATGAACACAATCTAATGTTTACTTGGGCGACCTGGATGTTTGAGCAGGCTTTTCGGATTTTACTTTTACGCATGTGATGCACATAATACATACAAAATTCAGTGTGTGATTTGTTTTTTCCCGTCATACAACAGTTTTCCCACAAAGATACCACATAGTTTATTATTTATTACCTGATACTTTCCGAGCCACGAAATGCACAGCGCCTGTCAGAACGGACCATCTACTTTACTTCCACATGTTCATACTTTAGTACCTAACTTGCTGACCAAGATCATTAGCCTCGAAGTCAGTTACACATTAAGATCAACAATTAATGAACTGGAAATGCAATGATACCTAAGCGTTAAATCCTCAATTAAACGTATTTAAAATTTCTGTATGAATATATACTAATTAATATTTGGGTACGTAAGGACCGTGACTGACTCCTCCATTTATTATTAGTTTCATAATGGAGACCTCCACATTCGTGATCGCGAAGACTGCCCCTCCCAAAATCCCGTCCCGTTCTCTCGTGGAAAATAAACACGCATGGCCTGTGTGTGTGTGTGCGTGTGTGCGTGTGTGTGTGTGTGTGTGCGTGTGTGTGTGCGTGTGTGTGTGTGCGTGTGTGTGTGCGTGTGTGTGTGTGCGCGCGCGCGTGTGGTGTCGCGCGTACTTGGAGCTACTAATGAAACTGAAAACATATTACTCTTAATAACTAGAATAATTAGTGTGTAAATGAAGTAAATATTGATGTAATGTTTATTACACTGTCCGAATTTTAGAAACACGTGCTCTTTTATCAACTTAAGCCCCACCTATTAAGGATCATTCCCCACTAATGTTGCCACTTGTTGCTGAATTCTGTTTCTCATTCGCCGCCTATGAAATACAATTTTTCATTCGTGACTCGCTAAATTCTAAGAATCTCGTTTCCTCTCTAACTTTCGGAACATTTGTTTACTTGAGTATTTGCAACTTGCCAATGTATTTTTTGCTGTATTAGAACCCTAATTACCCTAACTGAAGTGCCTTAGGAGCAGATGTTCCTTAACACTGAAGTTATTAATGGCCCGTTCTCATTACACGGCTGGAACTCTTATTTCTTACATCATGTACTGATTTTAACATAGGGAAATTTCCCTAACGAGCAGAATGTCCTCCACCCAGGGGATGTGTAAGCCCGGAAGGGTGAGGGGTACCGGTTGTAAGAGGAGTTTCAGAGTAGCTGCTAGGAATCCGCACTGTTAGTATCCTCTCACCTCTCACCTCTCATCTCTCCCTCGAGCTTACACACGTTTCCCTCCGAACCTTATCATAGTCATATTATTAGGAACCCGTACAATTATTCTTTACAACTCTTGGACAACAAAGGTAACAGGAGGGAAAAAGGATCACAGTTTTTAAATAATTATCTATAGTAATATCGCGAGAGCGTTTCATATGGCAATAATTTTGGGAGCGCGAAGCGCGAGAAACATTATCCCAATTATGAAACCCTCGAATTGTATTCCGTGAAATAATAATTCATTTCTTTAATACTGTCACCGCACCCGCGGCTTACATTAGGAAAGGTACTCGCCGCGTACCTGCGCTAAAGACCCGTCCACCGAACGGACAATAGGCATACGGAAATAATAGCTATTGTGTGATGTTTTCCCGTCTATAGGAGTTTTCACGTTGTGAAGGCACAATGGCTCTTATGGAGAATCAGCGCGGCGTTGCCACGTATGTAGCGCCGCAGCGATTACCGTGGTTTTGCTAGTTGATTCCTGAATTACTGTTCAAATCTATCGCAGTCCATTTCATCATGATAATCAACAGAACCTTTTTACAAGAAAACAAGTTTTGCACCCTGTACAAATCGTACCATCCACATGCAATATTACAAATCGTGGTCCGGGAGCAGTAGGGGATTTAAGACCAGTGGATAACACGGCCAAAAGCGCTTCCTATCCTTCCAAACTTTTGATACAGTGTGCCCTACATTTAACCAACTTTCATCAAGATACACGATTTTCCTTACCTCTTTGCTGAATTGTTTGATTTTCCGTAAACAGGAATGTCGCCGCACTATAATATAATTTGTCTCAACCATAAACGATTGATTTCCTCTGTTTTCAAAATGAAATCCCATTTCCTCCCTAAGCTATAAAAGGTTG
Source organism: Tenodera sinensis (assembly GCA_030765045.1). Classification (NCBI taxonomy): domain Eukaryota; kingdom Metazoa; phylum Arthropoda; class Insecta; order Mantodea; family Mantidae; genus Tenodera; species Tenodera sinensis. The sequence goes on along the minus strand of CM060967.1, from coordinate 175,227,455 downwards.
AATATTTAAAAAAAAAAAAAAAAAAAAAAAAAAAAAAAACAATTACGCTAAGGACAAGAAACGAAACCTTAGGGTGGAGTTTAAAAACAAAACATGCTCATTCACTCATCCCTCACATCCATCTACACCTAACGATGCCAAATGGCTGAAACACAAAAAGAACACCAACTATCATACACATCACCATTATTTACTACCAGGGGGCACTCAGGGCTTATGTCATGTTTGCCCTCCGGCACATCAGTAATACTCGCTGTTACTGCCACTGGCAGGCAGCTTCCATCTCTCACCACAGAATGCGCAGGTGCTTTATGCGGTACTGCAGCATAGAGGCCTTGACCTCAAGACTTCCGGTGGGGTTTTTTAGTGAGTAGGCTGCCCGGGTTCGAAGCCAGGGTAGGAGTCTTACACTCGCATGCATGCATGCGGTTAGGGCGTAAGTAGCCTTTTTTACCCACCACACACAAAAAAAAAAAATCAAAATTTGGCAGCTCCTCATCCTCATTGACTTTTTTCAACACGGTCAGAATTGTAGGGGGGAGTACTTTGAAATAGAAATTCAGGAAATTTGTGCCATATTTGCGTTCAAAATGGTCATATTTTATCTTCTGCTGGTTTTGCATGTATGCCGCGATGTAGTCTTTACATTCCTTTCTTAATATAAAAAATGTAGGCCTACTTACACCAGTCGCCTTATGAAGCTCACTAACAATAAACGAGCCACTGTATCCGGGGTTCTTTTTCTTTCAATAATCATACACTCTAAGAATTGTTTTCCGGTCGCCACTTTTAATAATTTCGCCTTTTTTTCTGCGATCCATTCCGCACTGATCACTTAACTGCAATGCACATAATTATCACAGAGCTTGTAAAACTCGCTCACGCCTCAGATTCCCAAAACCTATTGAAAACTTGCGCTGAAGTACAATGCCTTATCGGCCCTTCAACTGTCACACCACATCTGGTTTTCATCATCTCCAAGACACGAGGACCGGCTTTCGTCCGGCGCGCCGCAAACATTTGCCTTTAAATGGTGATTCATGGATACTTCGGTACTGGAGACGTTCTATATGTGTATAAAAAATAATTTCGTTATTTCCTTGACAACTTTGTCGCTGGAAGTTTTTACTGGACTTACAGAACGAGAATTAGCCAGCGACATTTTCCGCTGTATAAATGAAGAATCTTAACACTTTGTTTTAAACTTTATTTATTTAGAAAAATATGTTTAGACATATTGATATAATCTAAATACCAACGTGGCCTACAAAAGCAAGCGAATAATCCAGATTTTTTTCATTGCAATTATTTCGATTTGAAACCATGTTTTCACGTTCGGAGCGAGAAAGATGTTAAAAAATCTGCTTTCCACAAAATTTTAGATTTTATTATTTTAAAAACTATATAATTACATAAAAGGTTTATCGTGCATGCCATAGTATTCTTCGACACATTTCACACCGAAATGCATGTTCATTCTTTATCTTAGTCGCATTTGAAAACACGCACATTTGGCAACAGCGCACGTGAATCTTCCGTAAGAATAGCATGGTCCATAAGAGCCCGTTGTGCCTTCATAACGTGAAAATTCCTATAGACTGTTCCTCCTTATTCACTCTCGACCATTCTACTTCCAGAACTTTTCCGCTGTGTGAAGACGCATATAAGAAGCTGCTGAGTACCGAGTGAGTCAGCTAAACTTTACGAAGCGTTCAGAGGACAGTGCCAAGTGCAGTTCAGTCTGACAGTTCTTTATTGTGGTTCGATTTAACAGTTGTTCCACTACTCTGAGTTTGTACGAACGTGATCTAAGCGTAATGTTAGCACTACGCTAACTGACTAGAAGGCAATAAAGTGCGATTAGCAGTAACTGGTGTTTCTCATTTGTTACAATACTATTTAATAGTAATAGTGATTTAAAACATACAACATTCATACATTTTAATTAAGATTAGTTGGCACTACAACTAAAGCTATGAGTACATACTGCGTGACACACACGGAGGTGCAGTTTACATTTCTTAATTTATTGACAATTTTTGAGGATGGTCCTCAGTTATTTGTAAATATGGCCTTAAAGATGATACGATGGTATGTCCTGTAATTTTTATCGAATCCTGTTCTTGAATACCAGTGTCAATCGTTAAACAGCTGTTCAGCGTGCTGAATGTGCCCTAATTATTCATGGATACTTGAGATGTTCAGAAACATAAGGAAAGGAGGAGGTGATATAACCACGACCAAGAGGTGACAATCCAGCATGAGTAGAATAGTCAAAGTTATGATTTATAGCAGCTGCATGTTTATTATATCTATTGTCGCGCCGGCCGTCAGCCTGGACGCGGCTAGTAAGAAATACCGGTCGGGGCCTGACCTCCGCCCGGCAACAAGAACGGGCCGGAGACATTTACCTGCCCGACAGACCCGGCCACCAGCGAGACAATAGAGCCTCCGGAAACAATAGCAATTGTTTACTAGTGCGGTGTCTAGACTGTTCTCTCACAGCCACTCCCGATCATTCTACTTCCAGGACATTTCCATTGTCTAAAGAACTATATAAGGGCCCTGCTCGTGTCCGGAGAGTAGTAGCAGTAGAAGTTGTTCCAGTCGTGCTTGTAGTGAAGTGAGGGAAAGACTTATACGAAGCGTTCAGTGGGCAGTTCAGTGCGAGTGTAATCTGACAGTTCTTATTTGTGATTCGATTGGACAGTTGTTATGTGGTCTGAGTTTGTACAAAAGTGATTTAAGTGTAACGTTAAGGCAATAAAGTGTGAATAGCAGTGACTGGTGTTTTCTCATTTGTTACAATATTAATTGTAAGTTGAACATTTATATTTTGGTTTATTTATGAAATATGTACATTTACCTAACGAGGTTTTCAAATAAGGAACTGCTTAGCTCTTCCTCCGCATACCTACCAAATAATGTATTAGCAAAGTATGCATTTTGAAGTTTATGGCTGGATTGGGGACTTCTTCCTATTCTGAAGTCAACTAAGTCTAGGCCGATCGATGCGTAGTCCGCGTTCCCAAGTCTTCAAGCAGTTTATTGCATTTTCCTCTTAGCGCTCGCTACCTCCAGCATTTATGTGTGCATTGTCCCAAGAGTCATGTAAATTTGTGTACAGCTGAATAGTTTAGGAAATTCGCGAGTAGTTCGTGGCTCGAAACACCTGAAAAGCAACTTTTACGGGTCTCTACATATAGTATCAAGGTATAGAGTGACACTTGACAATTAATTGTGTGGAGCAGAGCAGAGCAGAGCAGAACAAACGCAGTGATGTAGCCAGTCCTAGGTGAGCAGTTAGAAATGTCAACCTTCTTTATTATTCGCACATCCATCCACATGCAGGTAATTGTGACACCGTTCAAAGAGCTAATGACATAGGGACCTGGGGCACGTAACTCCCTCTTACAAAGGGAGCTTCAACACAAACAACTCTCAGCTTCCTCCACTTCATTTTAAAAACACAGCATCTCTTGTTTTTCGGATAAGCTCTTTCTTATATATAATTTCTCGCTAAGTACGACTTCGTATAGAATTTTAGAAAAACAGAAGATATTAGACAACCAGCCCCGTCGATATTTCTTCCATTTTGTTTTTCATTCAGAATTTTTAACGTACCATTTGTTTCACCCGATATAATACTAAGACGCCGGCTGCGGCGCACAACAAAGGACGGTGGGGCCGGGCTGTCTTACTCCACTGGTGGTGCGTGTATCAAAGACGGGTTACACGACATCCATCTTTAAAAATAAGTGAAAACACCGGAAAACCCCTTTATCTAGCTAACTTGCCTTAACAGAGATTCGAACTCGGGACGTTCACTCTTGTTCTTACAGATAATAAAGTAATGGGTCGTAGACTTTGTATGTGCTTATCCTTTTTATAACGCTGTGAAAAAAGTGGTCAACCTTCCAGAGTAGACATGGGCAAAATCGGCTCAACCGCGCCACTCCCCTGAAACACGTTCTTGCCTCACTCCACCCGCCATCCCTCCCCCTCACTCAGTGCCGAGCATCACTGTTTCATGAAGAGTGGTAGATATGCAAATATAAAGCATTACAATCTCAAACTCAACTTTGATCAGACTCATAAATCAAACTTTGGTGATCTTACAGGTATTTGCAATTTCAAAAAGCATTTTCTGAATACTCGTATTTGTAAACATATAAAAGGGACAATATGATTCCACTGCTTAGTGGTTTAGTTTCTTATTATTTTATTTAATATAAACATGCATTTCGTGTTTCAAAGCTTCAACATAATATTAAATTTAAAACCAAACAATTTATTATGTTGATCAAATAGTTTTAAAATATGTTCAGGCTAAATAGCAATAGAACTTTACTGCTTTACTTACTGTGAAAGAGAAACAATTCTGTGTGTTAATCATAAGGCAGCGTAACGATATTACGTGTATAAGTTAAGGGAGATTATAAACTTCAAGATTATGTAATTTGCCTAACCACAGTAGGTGGTTGTATGCAAAATATGTTTAATATAAACAAAATGATTAATAATAGCGCAGATGAAACGAATCCACCACTGCGCGTGTTGTCACCCGGCAAGTTCAATCGCTACCTCTTCTCTCGTGCCCACGCCTGTACTAGAAGGATGTGGTTAGAAATAAACGACAGTCTTACTTACTTGGGGCTTACTGCTCTACATTACTAATTAATACTCATTTTAAGTGTAATAATTTTGAAACTATTAAGAATATCGATTCCTACCACATTTCTCACGCTTTGGACTGACAAAATTACATACTAAACTGACCGAGCGAGGTGGCGCTGCGGTAACGTGTACGATTCCCATCCGAGAGATCCTAGTTTCGATTCTCAGCGACCGCGCTGGTTTTCTGCTATCACTTAGGCGAATGTGGTTAATTTCAAACTACGATTTCCTTTCTGTTATTTTCCTTCATTTCAACTCCTTATCTCTGAGGCATGTTGGTGTCGGATAGATAGTGCGGATGCTTGCGTGTGGGTGGGAACTCTTGCACGACACCGGACCGGTCAGGGCTTGCCAGGGCTGTCATCTGGATATCCCCCGCTCCTCTCCGACTAGAATTCCGGAGAACACCACCCGCTGTACTAACAGAGGGCTCAGCAGAATGGCACTTGTTAGGGACTTCCGCGCGTCTCTGTGGTCCGTCCACCGGCGACCCTTCGTTCCCTTCCTCCGGGGGTCGTTAGCCGCAATAGATCTGTATACATTTTTTTCACACACTTGGTTCCTTTAAACCAAGCCACTCACAGTCCTGTGATCCAATTTGTACCCTTCTATCCCGCATGGAGATTCGACGAGTGAGTGGTAGTTCAAGACACAGCCTATTTGTGTGTCCGACAGACAATAACATATCAATAAACTCGACTGCATGCTACAAATATCGACTTATGTAAACCGCGCTGCGGCACGATATGGAACTTACAAATATTCAGCTCCCCAAATGCGTTCAATCATTTTTCATGGCTGTACATTATACATTTCATTATAGATACAAGGTGAATAGCGATAGTCAAATGTTTAACAACTAGAAGTTATATGCTAGTCCTAAAATTACATACTCTTTCAATGCAATCACGAGAAACAATTTAATGTTGACTTTAAAATAATGACAAAGTATTGAACAATTGGAAGCATTAATAAGAGGATCTCGGAAATAGTTACTGCATACCATCGAAAAGTTGCTTGAAATAAACTGAAGATATGTCTATGTTCTTGGTGTGCTTGTTTATTGCTTGGCGTCTACCAGTTACACTCATTTGCAAATGAAGAGCATTTCACAAGATATACCTACTCCCAAAGTTCAAATATTTACCATGCTTTTATATACGATATTTTAATCAAAACGTTTTCCCAGTTTTCAGAAAATCAAAACTTTCAAAAAATATTTCATGCAAAGCATAGTATGGGATTGGGGGGATTTTTCTGAAAATCTTCGTGTCAGGAACTTCGTAACAAGAGTGAGTAGAAGTATTGTATTCCACCCAAAAATTCTATGTCGAGATTTCATCGGAAATATGTTTTGAGGACCCCTGAGTCCAACACTGTGTGTCAGTGTGTCTGTGCACAGCAGAACTCAAAAAAGAAAAATCGGTTACATATCAAAGTTGGTATTTAAGTTTAATACCTTTTAAGGATGCGACACCAAGATTTTGAAGAAAATTTCTCTACCCTAAGCGACCCTTAGCATGGACAATTTTTCGAAAATGGCTCTAACGATTATGATTAAAATGTATGTTTAAGATATTTGCATTGCAAATCAAATGTATATTTTGAATTTTCTGACTATAGCCTATGTAGTCCTGTTTACTGTGGCTGACTTTTAAATAACTAGTAAAACGTAAGAGATAGACCAAATCTTACTGTACAAGCAATGTAGATCTTGCTAAAACACACAATTTATGTCCGAATGAATTTGTTTGTAGAATGAACCATTTCGGGGATATTCCTACTTATTTTTGTGAGTTTTGGAAAACTTGACGCTTTCGTCAAATGAAACACCGTTATTCATTTCTATATGTTAGTCGTGCATAAACTAAGCCCTAGCGTAAAAGCCCATGAAGGGCCAAGGCTTGCTGCTCAGCCGCTGCGTCACCCACCTCTGCCCACTACAAGTATCATTGGTGGGCTGCAGTCCTGGAGGGTGGGACGTGGTCAGCGCCCCGAGACCTCCCGGACAGTTACGGCCTTCTCGACCTGGGGCCGCTACTTCTCCATCAAGTAGCTAGCTCCTCAATTCGTCCCCCCGTGACCTGACGAGGCTGAGTGAACCCCGTGCCAGACCTCCCAGAGGGGATAAAATCCCCATGCTGGTACCGGGGATCGAACCCGGGTCCCCCGCGCCACAGCAAAGGACGCTAGTTAGTCGTACAAACAGAACGGAATTTGAAAGCATTAAAACATTAGACTATCGCTCCCACATTCCCCTTGTACCTACAAGGAAATAAGCAATAAGATAATTTGTACAAATGTTTATCTCGAATAACACGAAGAAGATAGAGGAATAAGAGTTTGTAAGAATGGTTAGTACAAAGTAGAGAAAGTCATGTGAGTGCAGCGTTTATTCGAAAGGTGTAGCAATGTGCAATATTTGTTGAAATGATAAATGGAGGTTGTTGGTCTAGACTAGACGCAGGCAGGCAGGCACTATCTTAATGTCGCCGGAACGGAAATACCTAGGGGACAGAAGACAGAGTGCGGGCTGGCGGGCGGACCTTGTTCTTGCTCCGCCATTAAGATAACTGGGCGCCCCAGCCCCAGCCCCACACACATACACACACAACTTACATATTATTTATATACTTCTTCTCCGGAATTCTCTTGTCACCAAGCAAGCTGTAGCCTTCGCCATGCCTTCTTAAAATCAACATTTACTAATAGTCGTGTCATATTGCACATTACGTTCTTTACATACGTGTTGCACTCACATGACTTTCTCTACTCTTGTAATAACCATTCTTACACACTCTTATTCCTATATCTTCTTCGTGTTAGTTAAGATAAACATTTGTACAAATTATCTTATTGCTTATTTCCTTGTAGGTACAAGGGGAATATGGGAATACAGTAGGCTTTGTGCGATAGTCACATCTTTTAAAACTTTGAGATTCCCTTCTCTTTGCACGCTTAACATATAAAAAAATGAACGATGTTCCATTTCACGAAAGTGTCAGGTTTTCCGAAAGTGACACAAATAACAAGGAATATCTCCAAAATGGTTCATCCCACAAAAAAATCCGGCATAAATTGTGTGTTTTAGTGAGATCTACATTTTTGTATACTAAGATATTGTCTGTCACTACGTTTACGAGTTATTCAAAAGTCGTCCAGAGTAAACAGGACTACATAAGCTATAGCCAGAAAATTCAAAATATACATTTCATTTGTCATACAAATATCTTAAACATATGACACTTTAATCAAAATCGTTAAGAGGCATTTTTAAGAAAATCAAAATGTTCGAAAAATTTTCCATATAAAGGGTAGTTTAGGGTGGGGCTATTTTCTTCAAAATCTTGTCACATCCTTGAAAGACATTAAACTTAAATACCAACTTTGGTTTTCAACCGACTTTTCGTTTTTGAGTTATGCTGTCCACAGGCTGACACACACGGACCTTTTTCTAAAAATGTTTTTTTTTTTGTTTGTTTGTTTTTTTTTATTCAGGGGGCCTCAAAACATATATTTCCAGTGAAATCTCGACATCGAATTTTTGGGTGGAATACAATACTTTCCCTACTTATCAGTAGAGAAAGTAAAATGAGAAACTTTCAGTTAAAACAAAAGGTAAATTGCAACGTAAAGCTTGTAAATTCACTATTTAATTATTATAAATTGCAGCGTTATGCGTGTTATAGTTGCCGGAGTGTATATATACCATGGTGAATTTAGTGAATAGTGAAATACAATAATTTCGAGTGAACTCAATTAGTGACAGCTGCAACACCAACAGTTTGTTTCATGTAAGTAGTATGCTGCTTGTATTTATACATTATCTTTTGTCTTTGTAATTTAAATGTGTAGCTGTAGTTTAGAGGAAATGTGTTATGTTGCTGCATGTAAAACTGTAGACTATAGCAAAGTTGCTTTAGAATGCGGATTTAAGGTTACGTATTTCATATATTTCATTTACAGTGCTGTTTTGGGTTTTATTATTTCTAATATTTCATCTGCTTTTGTGGATTCCCCCTGTAAAATGAAGTGTCATGAAGTGCTGAGTAATATGTTGTTGCAAACTGAGTAATCAAAAGTTTTCATAAAAGTAAAAGCAAAGTTCCACCCTAAAGCTTTTGAATTCAGTAGCTAGCTCTAGGCTATTCTACGTAAATAGCAGCATTTGTATATCAGCCATCCAGTATATGTTTTGTGTAGGTATATAACATTATGTACATGGTGCAAGTGTGAAAAACAGTGTAAACAATCATTAATAATTCTGAGTCAACTCAATATCAACATTTGTGTTTTATTTAAGGTTATGTATTTCATTGTCCATGGATTATCGTTTAATATTAAATGTCATTCTTTTTTAAGAGGTAGAACTGGAACTTAAAAATTCAATGCCACAACTGGGATTTGAACCACAGACCTTCCGCTTGCCGGGCGGACGCTCTACCACTGAGCTATTGTGACAAACTGCCAGAATGGCATTAAATTCTCAAACCAGTTCGTATTTCTCCTGGTATTGTGACAAACTGGTATTGTGACAAACTGGTATTGTGACAAACTGCCAGAATGGCATTAAATTCTCAAACCAGTTCGTATTTCTCCTGGTAAACCATTCTGGCAGTTTGTCACAATAGCTCAGTGGTAGAGCGTCCGCCCGGCAAGCGGAAGGTCTGTGGTTCAAATCCCAGTTGTGGCATTGAATTTTTAAGTTCCAGTTCTACCTCTTAAACTTTGCCCACACACGGCTTGTGTGTTTAAAAACACCAACAGTAAGTTTGTTGGCATAAATAAATAATTACCATGTGAAGGTTATTTAATCCTGGGATATAAAGTGCTTGCAATAGTAAGTCACCATTGGGGTAATTGTCTCTGATGTGAGACTGCCTTTGTGGTTTACCAGGAGAAATACGAACTGGTTTGAGAATTTAATGCCATTCTGGCAGTTTGTCACAATAGCTCAGTGGTAGAGCGTCCGCCCGGCAAGCGGAAGGTCTGTGGTTCAAATCCCAGTTGTGGCATTGAATTTTTAAGTTCCAGTTCTACCTCTTAAACTTTGCCCACACACGGCTTGTGTGTTTAAAAACACCAACAGTAAGTTTGTTGGCATAAATAAATAATAATTAGTCATTCTTTTTTGTTTACTTAAGGTTATGTTTAAGACAGTGTTTTTGTGTTTAACACAGCCCATATTCACAAAATAGGCGTGTTATTACACCACATTTTTATTTTCTGCATTGAAATGGTAGCCTGTATACGAGTTGTTTATAAGTAGTTCCCACCACATAGGCCGCCATCTTCAATACCAGTGTCAGGTCCGGTATCTAGAAGGTCCTGGATAAATTGAGGAGCTACTTGATGGAAAAGTAGCGGCCCCGGGTCGTGAAGACCGCATAACTGGCATGGAGGGATCGGGACGCTGACCACGTACCAGCCTGCAGTACTACACCCCACCAATGACGTCTGTAGTGGGCGGAGGTGACGGACGCAGAGGCTGGGCGGTAAGGTTTGGCTCTCCATTGGCTGTTGTGCCGGAGCTTAGTGTTTTTTAGGTTCAGTGAAACTCAAAAGTCTATTTCCAGTGTATTTCCGGTACTGAATTTTTGGGTGGAATACAATACTTCAATTACTTTAAGTACGCGGCAGAGGAAGCAAACATTTTAGCTCACTTTGAAAATACATGCTAAATTAAGTATATTGTTATTAGCTAATGATGGGTTTCTGACAATGAAGTCATTAATCCTCTTGTTCTCCAATATTTTTCACTGATGGATGGGGCACTAGAAGTGGCCGGGCATATTTGAAGGTGGTCTCGATCCATTTCCTCTTGCAGATCACAGAGGACAGAGTGGTGAAGAATATATCCCAATTCTGTTTAAATGTTTTGCCAGACAATCATGTCCTGTAATCAACCTGAAGATTGCAACTGCTGTTTTTCGAGGATACTCAGGAATTACTGTTTGAATGTTTGGTAGTTCCCATCTTTTATTTTTGGACATTTCATAGTAATACTTTGCAATAATTTTTTTGAATTAAAAATTGACTAATCTTTTAGCTGCATAAAATGGTAGATTAACTATAGATTTCTGCACATTGCCGGTACCCTTTTTTGCAAGAAAATCAGCTTTGTCATTACCACTCAGTCCACAGTGAGCTGGTATCCATTGGAAGACTAGGTGTTTTTGAAGTGCGGTTAGATGGGTAAGGATTTTCCAACATTCTATAATTGTTTGGTTTTTTGGTGACAACTTGGAAGTAATTGCTATAATTGCTGCCTTGGAATCTGAGAGAATAAATGCTGATGAAAATGTGAAATTGTATACAAAAGATCTTATAGGGCCATTCGAATTGCTTCAATTTCTCCATCAAATAACATATAATTAATGGAATTATTAATCCCACTCAAGTGAAGAAGTGATCAATTTGATTTCTTGCAAACGTGGCAATGAGCTGGAAAGTGAAGAGTACAACACATGCTTGGAATTTAGCTACTCACGGTGGATTGGACCACGTAAGTGGCAACGTTGGTGGGGAACGACGCTTAGTAGGCAACTATGATTAAAATTTGCGTCTTTTCCCTCAAATTTTAGAGTAGGTATAATGGAAGAATTGACTTCTCGATTAGCGGCAATAGTAGCGTTTAAAGAGCAAGCAAATGTAAGAGTTACCTGATTGTCGTGATTACGGACTGTGAAGAAGCCGACTACCCGGACCACTTCATGAAGCAGTTCCTTCTCCTTATCCTGGGAACAGTACCACAGCAGGTAACTGGCGATGTGGCGAAACTGCAGTGAGATACCTTCGGCCCCCAACACGCTCTGAAACAAAACAGCACACCCTCCGCTTACCAGGCGATACTCTGACAACCTGCAAGAATGACATTGAGTTCTCAAACCAGCGGATAGTCTGTGGTTCAAATCCCAGCTGTAGCACTGAATTTTTAAGTTCCAGTTCTACCTCTCAAACATTGCCCACACACGGCTTGCGTGTTTAAAACCATCAACAGTAGGTTGTTGGCATAAATAAATAACACTGCATTTACTTATTTTACACCGACTGGATTCACTTTTCTCTCCAGGATCATAACAATAAACCCAAGATACTTCACCAGTAACATATTCCAAACCGAATTTTAAACGCCGCCTTGAATTGTTCCCGGAGTTTTTCTGCAAAATAAATGCGCTGTTTTTCATCATGAGCCAGTTTATGTGAATCCATCACAACAAAGTTTTTTCACGTCTAACTGTTGATTTAAAATGTTTTGTATTTGACTCATACCAATGTCCAATGTCGTGCTAATAAATTCAACACTTCTTGGACATCCATTCCGAAATACATCACTAAGAAAAAACTGACCTATTGAATTCCCTGTACCAATGAGAAACTGTTGCCTTAGATGGGACTTCTCCAAATGCATTTCTAAACCAATCTTCACATTGTTACTTCACATAACTTGTGTTTTAATGCAATCTACATTTTTTCGTGTGGTAAAATTTTGCGCATCTCTTATGGATGACCAGATACACAAAAGTCATCCATAACGAAGAAGACCTCAGAGGCAATTCCCAGTTCAATATGTAAATTTCATTTCCCTAGAGTCATTTTTGAGAAAATCAAAGTTTGAAAAACTTTTCTACGGGTAGCTCGGTGTTGGTGGGATTCTCCTGAACATCTTCGTGTCGCGTTCTTGAGAGATGCTAAACTTAAATACCAAGTTTGGTATTACACCCATTTTTCGTTTTCGAGTTTACACACATACTTTTTTATTCAGGGAGTCACAAAACTTTATTTCTGCTCAAATCTCGATACTGAATTTTTGGTTGAAATATAATACCTACTTCCTCTACTTGCTGTAAGTACGTGGTAGAGAAAGTAAAGGGGTGAGGGAGGGGGGGGGGGTAACCAGGCTGCCATGCTGCTGAAGCAGTCGTGTGCAACAAAGGATAAATTGTCGAGCACCAAACGCGGTCTCCATGGCTACAAGGGCACGTTAAATGGAATCAACATGTCTTCTCTACAAACACGGTGGAATATTTGCTGGTGCGCTGAACTGAGCAGATTCATTACCAGAGGCCTGACCCTCGTGGGACCGCACGTACGTACGTACGCACGCTCGGGGGTGTGTTCACGGATGTGTTATGATCAAACTGCGGTACGACTGTGTGTACGATAGAATTGTGTGATTAACTACTCATCGAGGTTTCATAATGTTAGTATACAGACAACGAGGCGAGGCAAAGCAAGGCCAGCCAATCAATCAACTGCAACACAACTCTCATGATAATACAAATGTATCCTTCTCCAACTAAGCGTAGGCCTGTACCTCAGTCCCTGGGATAAGAGCAAACCACTCTAACTCAGTTCCTTAACACACCAATAACAACTATGTTGATCATCATCATAATGCGATAATTAGGTGGCTCTGGCCTACTGAGCCAAAGGTCGGGGCTTCAAAAAGCGTCAGTCAGCAGATGTACTAGCATGTAAAAGAACTCCTGCGGCGGCGCTGCTATGATTCTAGCAATTGACAGCGTTTTTAACTAAAATATTTATTTATTTAGATTCTAAAGTAACACCGACCATTGTTTTACAATATTTACCGTACTTATAAGTTGTGAACTTTCACAACGAAGGTTTGTAAAAGTTTCAACTTTTACATACAAGCTTAAATATTTACAAATGAAATTTCACACAATTTAGGGTTCAAATAATAATTTTAGACATTTGTAAAGATTTCATTACAAATTTCTTAAGGCTAGTAATTTTCGCCCAAAAGAAAACAGGTAAAAAGATATGCTTCTTTACGATTACCTTCCCCAAAATTTAGGACTTACAACCTAGTGTCTAGAGTCAGACGTCTCTCAGGGAGCAGAGGAACCTACGTACCAGACGGAGTGAACACCTGCAAGTATGAGAGTGAGGAAGTGATTACCGTCCCCTTATGTAGGACTTACAAGACAGTGTATAGAGTCAGACGTCTGTCAGGGAACACAGGAACCTACGTACCAGACGGAGTGAACACCTGCAAGTATGAGAGTGAGGAAGTGATTACCGTCCCCTTATGTAGGACTTACAAGACAGTGTCTAGAGTCAGACGTCTGTCAGGGAACACAGGAACCTACGTACCAGACGGAGTGAACACCTGCAAGTATGAGAGTGACGAAGTGATTACCCTCCCCTTGTGTAGGACTTACAAGACAGTGTCTAGAGTCAGACGTCTGTCAGGGAACACAGGAACCTATGTACCAGACAGAGTGAACACCTGCAAGTATGAGAGTGAGGAAGTGATTACCCTCCCCTTATGTAGGACTTACAAGACAGTGTCTAGTGTCAGACGTCTGTCAGGGAACACAGGAACCTATGTACCAGACAGAGTGAACACCTGCACGTATGAGAGTGAGGAAGTGATTACCCTCCCCTTATGTAGGACTTACAAGACAGTGTCTAGTGTCAGACGTCTGTCAGGGAACATAGGAACCTATGTACCATACAGAGTGAACACCTGCAAGTATGAGAGTGAGGAAGTGATTACCCTCCCCTTATGTAGGACTTACTAGACAGTGTCTAGAGTCAGACGTCTGTCAGGGAACACAGGAACCTATGTACCAGACAGAGTGAACACCTGCAAGTTTGAGAGTGAGGAAGTGATTACCCTCCCCTTATGTAGGACTTACTAGACAGTGTCTAGAGTCAGACGTCTGTCAGGGAACACAGGAACCTATGTACCAGACAGAGTGAGCACCTGCAAGTATGAGAGTGAGGAAGTGATTACCCTCCCCTTATGTAGGACTTACAAGCCAGTGTCTAGTGTCAGACGTCTGTCAGGGAACACACGAACCTATGTACCAGACAGAGTGAACACCTGCAAGTTTGAGAGTGAGGAAGTGATTACCCTCCCCTTATGCAGGACTTACTAGACAGTGTCTAGAGTCAGACGTCTGTCAGGGAACACAGGAACCTATGTACCAGACAGAGTGAACACCTGCAAGTATGAGAGTGAGGAAGTGACTACCCTCCCTTTATGTAGGATTTACAAGCCAGTGTCTAGAGTCAGACGTCTGTCAGGGAACGCAGGAACCTATGTACCAGACAGAGTGAACACCTGCAAGTATGAGAGTGAGGAAGTGATTACCGTCCCCTTATGTAGGACTTACAAGCCAGTGTCTAGAATCAGACGCCTGTCAGGGAAAACAGGAACCTATGTACCAGACAGAGTGAACACCTGCAAGTATGAGAGTGAGGAAGTGATTACCCTCCCCTTATGTAGGACTTACAAGCCAGTGTCTAGAATCAGACGTCTGTCAGGGAACACAGGAACCTATGTACCATACAGAGTGAACACCTGCAAGTATGAGAGTGAGGAAGTGATTACCCTCCCCTTATGTAGGACTTACAAGCCAGTGGCTAGAGTCAAACGCCTGTCAGGGAAAACAGGAACCTATGTACCAGACAGAGTGAACACCTGGAAGTATGAGAGTGAGGAAGTGATTACCCTCCCCTTATGTAGGACTTACAAGTCAGTGTCTAGAATCAGACGTCTGTCAGGGAACACAGGAACCTATGTACCAGACAGAGTGAACACCTGCAAGTATGAGAGTGAGGAAGTGATTACCCTCCCCTTATGTAGGGCTTACAACCCAGTGCCTAGAGTCAGACGTCTGTCAGGGAACACAGGAGCCTATGCACCAGACAGAGTGAACACCTGGAAGTATGAGAGTGAGGAAGTGATTACCCTCCCCTTATGTAGGACTTACAAGTCAGTGTCTAGAATCAGACGTCTGTCAGGGAACACAGGAACCTATGTACCAGACAGAGTGAACACCTGCAAGTATGAGAGTGAGGAAGTGATTACCCTCCCCTTATGTAGGGCTTACAAGCCAGTGCCTAGAGTCAGACGTCTGGCAGGGAACACAGGAGCCTATGCACCAGACAGAGTGAACACCTGGAAGCGAGTGGTCAGCCTAGCGCCAGGTATGATAGTAAGGAAGTGTGCGATATGTAAGGCAAGCGAAATGGATGAATGGAACGATGATGGAACAATTGGTGGAATGAGTGGCGGGGGAAATAGGAGAACCGGGAGAAAACCCATCCACCATGAATACCACATGGAGGTCTCTGATGAACGCGGGCGTTTAGGTGGCAGGCGAATGGCCCACCGTTAACGTATTACACCATGTAAAATGAGAACAAATTTAAAACCAAAAGCCTTACTTATCTTACTAATATTGCAATTTAGCTGTTTGGATTGCGATAGGGTTTATATTGGTAAAATTAAACGTCATTTAGAAACCAGAATAAAAGGGCATTTTAGTAATATTAAATATAAACAGATTGACAAATCAGCTGTGGCAGATCATTTTTGGTCATTTAACCATGAAGTTAATCCAGAGGTTTAATTAATTAAACAATTAAATGGACCTATAGATTTAATGGTTTGGGAAAACATTTATTTTAAAGAATAAGAACCGTGTTATGAATTTTGAAAAACCTCCAATAGATTGTATTTATAGGTTTTTGTTTTCAGAGATTGGTGGCAGAGTTTTAATTATTTTGTTGTTTAACGACGCTGTCAATTGCCAGGATCACATCAGCGTCGCCGGTGTGCCGGAATTTCGTCCCGCAGGAGTTCTTTTACATGCCAGTAAATCTACTGACATGGAGCTGTCGTTTTTAAGCACACTTAAAAACCATCGGCCTGGGCCGGGTTTGAACCCGCGACCTTGGGATCAGTAGACCAGCGTCTAACCAACTGAGCCAGCCAGACCGACTGGCAGAGTTTTAAAATGAGCATTAATAACTATGGTAATTTGTTTGTATAGCTTTGGAAGTAAGCTGGATCACAACTTGAGACATGTCAGCTGTGGAAAATCTTGCAATATTACTAAGATAAGTGGAGCTTTTAGTTTCTAAGTTCTGTTTCTTCACTGTTAATAGCTTCAATATTTCCTTAAGTATTGCACAATATTTGTATTTTACAGTTTTGCTAATAAAATATAAAACAATTCGAAGAATTACATCACTCGTATTACGGATACAATTCAACAATTGCCCACAAAGTATAAAGTAAAAATTAACACTGATATATACAAGAAAGTAGTAACACTAGCATATTTTATAAGAGGATATCTGTAAGAGGTTTTGGTAGTTGGTTTGGCACATTCTGGGGAATCTCTGATCGAACAGTCGAGTATAGGGGGACGTAGCAGTGCAGAATTGCGCATCTGCTATGATCCGAAGTTGTGAGCAGCCATCCATCTAGACTCAAGTATATGAACCTTTAGAAGTGAACTAACTGCCTTTGACGAGATATTTAACTTGATGCAATCTGTGCTTTATTTTGAAACTAGAGAGGAGATATGTGCATTCCAAGTCAATCTTTACTTTCTCTACCCATGAATTCCACGTCGTGTGTGTGTGTGTGTGTGTGTGTGTGTGTGTATCTGTCAGTCTGTGGACAGCATAACTCAAAAACGAAAAGTCGGTTAAAAACCAAAGTTGGTATTTAAGTTTAATTTCTTTCAAGGACGCGACACGAACATTTTGAAGCAAATAGCCCCACCCTAAACTACCCTTTACTTGAACCACTTTTCGAAAATTTCGATTTTCTTGAAAATGGCTCTAACGATTTTGATTAAAATGCCATACGTTTAAGATATTTTTATGAAAATGAACTTGAACTTTCTGGTTATAGCCCATGTAGTCCTGTTTACTCTGTATAACTTTTGTATAACCGTAAGAGATGAACAAAATATTACTATACAATAAATGTAGATCCACTAAAACACACAATTTATGTCCAAATAAATTTTTTGTAGAGTGAACCACTTCGGAGATATTCCTTGTTAATTTGTAAAGTTTTGTAGAACTTGCACTACTGTCAAATGGAGCATCGCTATTCATTTTTATATGTTAGCTGCACAAAGAGAAGGGAACTTGAAAGCATTAAAAGATTTGACTATCGCTCAAAGCCTAGTGCATTCCCATATTCCCGTTGCGCGAGCAAGAAAACGAGCAATCAGATAATTTCTGAAAATGTTTATCTGAACTAAGACGAAGAAGAAGAGTTGGTACAAGAGTAGAGAAAGTCATGTGAGTGCAACACATCAGATTTGTTGTGTAATGTTATCGTAAGTATTTGATACACTCGACTTGAGGAATGTCTTCATTACTTAATCTGTTTGCTAATTTTTGTTTTGTAGGCAAATGAAAGTAAATTGGTATTTGTTGGATTCATGTTCACTCTCCACCTACTTGGAGACTATTCATTGCTGGGAAACCGGAGGCGTATACAGAAGGAGCAAGCACAACTCCTTGTGGAACTCCAGCCTATACTACTTCCAATATGATTGCATTTTACACAAAACCTGCTTCTTGACAGATATTACTTAATTATTAGATATTCGGTGTCACTCACTACATTTTTAATTTTGTGCAATTTTTTAAATAAGAACTATGGTGGTTTGTTAATGGAAAGAGCGGATGGGTCACATGTAGCGGGCAAGACGGCGTGGGTGAAGAATTTTCAAATAAAGTCCGAATTTCACCGATATTGACTTTGTTTGAATTAAGCTAACATACATTCACAAATCACTTCTGGAAGCCACTGTCAAACTATTCAGGTCATTCCCGCGTCCAAGTTTTTCTGCTATAATAAAAGGCTCAAATGGCGTCACTTTTGCAAGCTTTGTTTTTCTTTCACTAACTCGTATTTCTTCTCCGTGCGATCAGTATCGAGTTGTTAGAGTTTCCGATTACCAACGCGCATTCGCCACTGTTTGCACGTCTTGTCTACAGAATGCCAACATCACAACTCTTCTATTTCCCTTGGTTAACGAGCCTAGTAACCATTGTTTTCCTTTGTCTTTTTCCACAATTTACGCCTAGAATAAATGTTGGTCATGCTCCACATTACTGTTACCGAATATTTCGGACACAACAATAAGATTTATAAAAAAATAAAATACCTTATTTATATACATAACAGAAAATTGGCATTTGTGGTAGACCTAAAGTAAACAGAATCATCCATTCCTGTTATTGTTATCCTGGGCTTACAATTCTTCCTACGGAACAGAGCAGCAATCACTTGAAAAGCGATTCAATAACAGTTGCAGTAATTAAAATAATGCTCTCCAGGCAAGGGAAGGTGGAAAATTTCCGAATAGTTTTCTATGTAAAGGATAGTTTGTGGTGGGTGGGATTTTCCTGAAAATCATCGTGTCGCATCCTTGGAAGTCGATGAATACTAAATTCGGTTTTTAACTGATTTTAAGATTTTCCCTTTTGAGCTAAGCTATTCGTACAGACACACATACATACAGACCTTTTTAAACATTTTTGGGGCGGGGGGGGGGGGTCAGGAATTTTCAACATACGTACTTCTGGTGAAATTTCGGTATTGAATTTATGGGTGGAATACAATACTTCCTCTACTTACTGCAGAGAGGTAAACAGGGAGGGTTTTATGGAAGTTTTATAGGGATGGAGACAGACCAAATAGGAATCAGGTTTGGTTGCGTCATTCAATAATGGAACATCAGTAGGGGGAAGAAGGCAGCGTTGTCAGATTCCTTTCATGTGGCAGGATAAGTATATTATTCTTATCTTGTGTAACTTTCAACTACCAGTTCTCACTGTCACTTAAAAATCTGACGTAGTTTCAATTTTCACTCACTTCACTTAGTTCACGGTGTCACTGTTCTGATCAAATTCAACTGCCACTGCGCTTATGTGAACTAGTTCTCTTGTCACTTCCACTTTCTCCACCGGTCACATCACTCGCTGGGAGGTCTTCAGTCGTCACCAACTCGCTCGGAGAATATCACTTTTTGTCGCATCAGAGACGCACTCGCTAACAAACTTACTTCCTTACTGCGCTCACTCGCGAACACGTGTCTTGCATAGCTCTTGGTTGGAACTCCGCAACGTCCAAGAGGCGGAAAGAGAGATACTTCACAAGATTTTGGTTGTCCGACTGTTTCCGTAAGGCATTTCGACACCTACAGTTCCTGTGGATCCCTAATACTTCTGACGTTACCACGATGAACCCCTTCCGAAAGGGAGTTGTTCGTAATGGGTTGAACTCGACGTGACTATGTGGGAGATTGGGTACGTCTGAACGGGGGTTGTGAGACACATCAAAGTCCTCTGGTAGTGGCGAAGTTAGTGAGTGGGCGAGTTAGTTAGCTTGTGCGTGATTGGTGGGCGAAACACGCTGTTATTCGACCGAATGGTGATGTTACTCCAAGAGATTAAAGACTGGATTCCCAACAAGTAAACCGTCCGGAAGAAGAGTTCACGTGGGCCATATTTCGTTACGTCGTGGAAAAACGAAGTGAATGTGAAAACTAAATGAAGTGACAGTGAGCTAGGAAAGTCTCATCGAAAGTTGGTCTAGGTTACTATAATCTATCTCAGGCAAGAACAATCCTGTTGTAAACATATGGGAGGGGAGAAAGAGAAAAAGAGACAAACAGAGAGACAGACGCACTGCCAAAGTACAGTGCAGTGTAGGTAATACGTATCATGGGTGTTTTCCTTTATTTTGTATCGTACAATCTATTTCCCTCCACCTATCAGCAACCTAAGAGCATTCCACCAGTCATCTGATAGTGTGAACAGCACACCCCATAGTTGGCGACGTGGTGCAGTATTTTTGGCGGATGTTATTTCAAAGAGTTATGCTATCAGGTGTGTTTAGTCAATCTATAGCGTGCTTTTGCAGCCTTTTTGGGCACAACAAGCATGGAGAACACCGGTTCTTGTTTACTTGCAATTACATTTTTGCCATTGTTGACAGCGACAGTATTCTACAAACATTAACCTTGGAGAGACGGGACGGAAGGGAATGGAAGGGAAGGGAAGGGAAGGTCCGCACACAAATTGAAACGTCCCTGTACGTACGTACGTACGTATAGGGCCAACAAGCACAAAAGCTAATTTAGATGGTGAAATCATTCAATTAAATCCGTCCAAACAGTGGTGGAGACCGAGACAAACATTGGCGTGGCCTACTCGGTTTGCCCCAACCCACCACCACCACCATGCCTCCGCAAATGTTTGGACAAGACTCATTCACCTACACTGGATCGGGATCGTCTTCCTTTCCAACTTCATTCCCTCATACACATTTCCACTCATTTTTAAAGGAATGACATTGGATTGATCCAAACTATTTGCACTCAATTCCTCTCACTCTGTCAAAACCTTATTCTTCTGTTTACTTCATGTTAATATAGTTAAAACATTTATAAAAAGCTTCATTACACATTTCCTTGTACGTATACTGGGAACAGCAGCCTTATGTGATAATAATCAACTATTTTAAAAGCTGATCGCTATGTGACGGTTTTGACATTCAATCCTCTTTGCCAGGACACAAAAAAGGAATATCCAAAAACACTATCTCCATCACATTTCCATTGGGTATTGAAATCGATATGAGTCCATTCCCATTCCCAATACGATCCGCGTTTCAATCCGGAACGAGATCGATTTGGATACACAAGGTTCCAGCATAAATAATTCAAGCTTTTATGTTGGCCACATGGTTTATGTTGGCGAACCTGTAAAAATGTTTTCTGTGTATTTTAAGTATGTTTTGAGGTTATGAATGAGCTTATTGAAGATTATATAGCGAAATTATAGAAACAATAAAAGTGGTTTTGTTGTGTTTTATTGAACCACATTCGCTAACAAAACAAAATGACGAGCGCGCAGCATGTTACAAGTGAGTAACTTGGGCGGATTCAAATCGATCTGAATACGGTAGGTGTTTCCACGGGACCAAATTTCGATCCTACCCCATATCTAGGAGGATCGGATACTAGGAATCAATTAGATTTGAATCCACGTGCCCATGCGGCATTCAAACCGGAATGAGAACTCAAATCGATTTAAATTCCCCATGGAAACGTAGTATTTAATGTATGTCCCATATACACATACTAAACTGCATGTTTTAACGAGATCTACATTTTTATGTAGTAAGATTTGGTCTATCTGTTACGGTTTTCCAGTTATGCAAAACTTATACATATAAATCAGGTGTTTGAATTCCTAAGAAAGAACAGTAAGTCGAGCACTAAGGTAAAATCTAATAATACACTCGTTTAGTAATGTATCCTCGAAAAACGGCAGTTGCAACCTTCAGGTTGATTACAGGACATGATTGTCTGGCAAAACATTTAAACAGAATTGGGATATATTCTTCACCACTCTGTCCTCTATGTGATCTGCAAGAGGAAATGGATCGAGACCACCTTCAAATATGCCCGGCCACTTCTAGTGCCCCATCCATCAGTGAAAAATATTGGAGAGCAAGAGGATTAATGACTTCATTGTCAGAAATCCAGCATTAGCTAACAACAGTAATGTAACAAAGGACTAACACCGGTTCACTTGATAACTCAATGTGACTGTTACACAACTCATTCACTGGCTGTCCACATTCTTATATAACACCCCGACAGTTACCAGAATGTTCTCATTCATGGTCGGCTATTTCTAGTAGCTTCGAGCAGAACCCAGAGTCAAATCTTGGAACTACGCGTGTACGGTTACTGCTGTCTCTGTGTGACCTTGGAATCCGGGCGAACAGATGACGTCTGTCACAGTAACAAACTCACGTTCACGAACAGTAGGCTACTGATGCTGGTGCAATTAAAAGGATAAAATGATATACAATGACAATGAGTCATTGTGAGTTGCATTATTGCGGACTGCTTTATAGCGTTAAAGCAAGAGAAAGAGGATTTGTGGTACACAATTATTTTCCATTGTTGCAGGTGTGCTTTCAACTCCCGCACAGCGTTTACTGAACGAGTTAGCTTACCCTTCAAATGTTTACAGCAACTTGAGGAGATCTTAATAAGTTACATATTTTGTATTAAAATCACATAGAGTAAAATGGAAAGAAACTTAAAATAAAAAAGGGGGAAATGGGGATTATGGGCATGGTTAAGGGGAGTTAGGGGTGAGTTTAGGAAATTCTACAATTTGTATGCCAGCATTACCAAATTTTAACCACGTTAATATAGTGTTTAGATATGCAGCTGTACAAAATTTGAAGTATGTAAGTCAAATAGTTTTTTAATTAAAAGATTTTAATTGATTAAAAGATACTCTGATTAAAAATGCTCCTTGCGTAACAATTTCTATATGTTTGACATGAAAGTTGGGGATCTGATGCTTCATGCACTCTAAAGTCATAATTGCTCTGGATTTTTATTTTACACCAGTACTTTAGTATCTGGAAATTTTTTAATATGTCTATTTACAGATTTCACGTTTTTTTAACTTTCCATCGGCATTTGAATGTGAATATGTTCAATATTACTTGACTGATATCAAAACCCAGAGCAATTTTTGAGCCTTATATGAATAAGAACACATCCTGAAATTTTCAAAAGAATCCCTTAAGAACTCTGTCGCAAGGAGATTTTCAGATGCGTGAAAATGCTGAGAAAAAAGAAACTGAGAAAAACAGCATTAAACCTTTAAAACGTTCTAACACCATCAGAGGTGTGTTGCAGCATAGGTTTCACTTTCTGATCTCTTACCCTCTCCTGTACTGACAATTTCTGCAATTTATGGGCTCTCCTTGTGTGTGTTTGTTTCCTGGCACTGCATTTTCCACTCTGAATACATCTTCTAGCATTGCATTTCTGACAAATGCATATTGCTCCGACTGAAATGTTTTCATTCCTAAGACTATTCAACACTTGGAATTGACTTCACACACCCCATATTAATCTCCATTACAGCTTTCAGTACTGCAAGTTCAAGTTTATTCCTAGACACACACCTATTTTGGACAAATAGCTCCCACAACATTGTGAAGAGATACATTCGAGTTCTGTGTCGTACCCTTGGCATAGCGTTCTAGCAGCTGGTCAGAACCAAGTCGCTGATCCGGAAATAGAATTTTAGTTACCACTTCTGGAGACAACTTGTGATTTTGTGGATGCAGATTGAGGATAATTTACATGATTGAGTTTCTGATCCGTCGATATTCAGTGGGTACGCACGCCTAACCACCAGCCATTTAATCACTAGCACCACTATTTAAAAATGGCCGCCAGATCTTTAAAAATGGCGCTGGCATGAAAATCATTGGACTTTTTAATAGACAAAACATTAAACAATTTTTCAACATAAAAATCTAAAAATCAACTTTTTTTACCAAATGGGCCAAATCTCACCCCTAACTCCCCTTAAGGGAAAAGGGGATAAAGGTACCCCAAAAGTGAAAAAGTTGCTTCAAAAAATGCTCTTTCGGCAACTAGAAACAAAGCTTCATGCTGTGGTATCTTTCCAAAGAGATTAAATTTACCCTAAAAAAAAAAAAAAAAAAAAGGTGCGCACCTAAAAATCCTAACCCTGATTATGATCACTATGATCTCTCAGCAAGGTTCAATGAACCCGTACGGTACACTGGAGGTTGTGATTGGATGAAATTGTACCCATATAAATCGGCTATTTGGAGTAGTGTAACAAGACTAATAACTTCATTGTCAACCGACGGGTACTAGAAAACAACATTATCACATCAAGGCCAAGTGTGCACTAATCACCATATCGCAGTGTAAAGTCATGTGTTATCTATATCACATTCCTCACTCATTTTCTATTGCTCATACCTAAACTTCAATCATTGCTTTCTACTGGCGCTGTCTGCATTCGCTGCAGACGACGGTGACAAGGTGAAAGGGAAATACCTAGAATACCTACTTACTCCAGATCTGCATACAATAATGTAAAGTAAACATGCTTGGGGATGATGACACACCTGGAACATGTGCAAGTCCAGTTCCGCAACACGACTGAGCAGTCTGATGGTGGCGATGGTCACGGCGATGGTGTGTGGAGGTAGTGCGGGTGGTGCGGAGGCGGAGTTTCGGGGCGGCGCACCCTGGTGAAGTAACATTCCGTACAACATGGACACGGCGCCCACCAGCTCAGTCACCTGCAGCGTCGCCACCAGCTGCGTCGGGTCGTCATTGCTAGAACCTCGACGTAAGTCGCCGCACCTAAAGTAAACAACACAAACATAGGTACCTCTAGAGATAACGCTTGGACGTTCAGCTGACAGAGGAAAGAATGTTCAGCAAACTAAAGCTCTCAGTCAGTCACCAGCTGCGTCGGGTCGTCATTGCTAGAACCTCGACGTAAGTCGCCGCACCTAAAGTAAACAGCACAAACATAGGTACCTCTAGAGATAACGCTTGGACGTTCAGCTGACAGAGGAAAGAATGTTCAGCAAACTAAAGCTCTCAGTCAGTCACCTGCAGCGTCGGGTCGTCATTGCTAGAACCTCGACGTAAGTCGCCGCACCTAAAGTAAACAGCACAAACATAGGTACCTCTAGAGATAACGCTTGGACGTTCAGCTGACAGAGGAAAGAATGTTCAGCAAACTAAAGCTCACAGTGAGTCACCTGCAGCGTCGGGTCGTCATTGCTAGAACCTCGACGCAAGTCGCTGCACCTAAAGTAAACAACACAAACATAGGTACCTCTAGAGATAACGCTTGGACGTTCAGCTGACAGAGGAAAGAATGTTCAGCAAACTAAAGCTCTCTGTCAGTCACCTGCAGCGTCGGGTCGTCATTGCTAGAACCTCGACGTAAGTCGCCGCACCTAAAGTAAACAGCACAAACATAGGTACCTCTAGAGATAACGCTTGGACGTTCAGCTGACAGAGGAAAGAATGTTCAGCAAACTAAAGCTCTCAGTCAGTCACCTGCAGCGTCGGGTCGTCATTGCTAGAACCTCGACGTAAGTCGCCGCACCTAAAGTAAACAGCACAAACATAGGTACCTCTAGAGATAACGCTTGGACGTTCAGCTGACAGAGGAAAGAATGTTCAGCAAACTAAATCTCTCAGTCAGTCACCAGCTGCGTCGGGTCGTCATTGCTAGAACCTCGACGTAAGTCGCCGCACCTAAAGTAAACAGCACAAACATAGGTACCTCTAGAGATAACGCTTGGACGTTCAGCTGACAGAGGAAAGAATGTTCAGCAAACTAAAGCTCTCAGTCAGTCACCTGCAGCGTCGGGTCGTCATTGCTAGAACCTCGACGTAAGTCGCCGCACCTAAAGTAAACAGCACAAACATAGGTACCTCTAGAGATAACGCTTGGACGTTCAGCTGACAGAGGAAAGAATGTTCAGCAAACTAAAGCTCACAGTGAGTCACCTGCAGCGTCGGGTCGTCATTGCTAGAACCTCGACGCAAGTCGCTGCACCTAAAGTAAACAACACAAACATAGGTACCTCTAGAGATAACGCTTGGACGTTCAGCTGACAGAGGAAAGAATGTTCAGCAAACTAAAGCTCTCTGTCAGTCACCTGCAGCGTCGGGTCGTCATTGCTAGAACCTCGACGTAAGTCGCCGCACCTAAAGTAAACAGCACAAACATAGGTACCTCTAGAGATAACGCTTGGACGTTCAGCTGACAGAGGAAAGAATGTTCAGCAAACTAAAGCTCTCAGTCAGTCACCTGCAGCGTCGGGTCGTCATTGCTAGAACCTCGACGTAAGTCGCCGCACCTAAAGTAAACAGCACAAACATAGGTACCTCTAGAGATAACGCTTGGACGTTCAGCTGACAGAGGAAAGAATGTTCAGCAAACTAAATCTCTCAGTCAGTCACCAGCTGCGTCGGGTCGTCATTGCTAGAACCTCGACGTAAGTCGCCGCACCTAAAGTAAACAGCACAAACATAGGTACCTCTAGAGATAACGCTTGGACGTTCAGCTGACAGAGGAAAGAATGTTCAGCAAACTAAAGCTCTCAGTGAGTTACCACAGCGAGACTATCATGCTAAAAAATCTCACACGACCTCTTTTCTACTCACTCCTATGTAGGTAAACTATTCTTAAAAGCGCGTATTGATCTATTTCTTGTTAATAAGACAGACATTTGTAGGCATAGGTTTATTACATATTTCCTCATAGCTACAATAGGAATAGGAGAATACAGGAAATTTAAGTCAAGCTCAAATCATTTAAGAGCTGGTCGCCATGTGGTAATTTTGAAATTCCATTCTCTTTGCATGTCCGAGAAATAAGAAAATGAATAACGACCTCCCATTTGAGAAAACTGCAACTGTATTGACTTATTCAGACAAATAACAAGGAATATCTCCGAAATGGACCATTTCACAAAAAATGTATTAGGCATAAATCGTGTCTTTTAACTAGATGTACAGTTTTGTGTGCTATGATCTAGAATATCTATCTCTTGCTGCTTACCAGTTCCACAAAAGTCACCCAGACTGCAGAGGACTTCTGAGGACATTCCCAGAAAATTCACGATATACGTATATTTCATTTGTGATGAAAAAACATACGGCATTTTAATAATCAATATTTCAATATCAATATTTATTTGTGCTAAGTGTATTTTAATGAAAATCGTAGGAGCCCTTGTTGAGAAAATAAAAATGTGCCAAAACTGGTTCATGTAAAAGGTAGCTTGGGTTGGGGGATTTTTTCTCTTCTTTCTTTCCTTTAAATCTTCGTGTTACACCCTTGGAAGACACTGAATTTAAACTTTTCGTTTCTGCTGCGTTGCGCTGTTCACACATAAACACAAATGCACCTTTTTCTAAAGAAGTGGTTTTTTTTATTCGGGAGTCCTAAAACATGTATTTCTAGGCTAATCTCGGTATTAATTTTTGGGTGCAATACAGTACTTCCCCTATTTAGTGTGTGTAGGTAGCTGAGAAAGTAAAAATATGGTTTCAATTTGGATATTTCTGAATTCGTTTAACAGAAAAGGTTTGCTATTTATAAGACGATACAGATTAGAGGGCCTTGCTTGGCGAAAATACAACGTTATTTAATACTATCTGTCTTAGCCGCTTACTGCACATTCGTAGGTTGCCAAATGTTCATTTCTTACTGGCACATGACTATGTCAAGTGTCCGTTTCTAATGTTCAGAAGTGGCCTAGCATGTGTTTGCTGAGTTGCAGGTTTCAGAACCTCAACCAAACACCTAACTCACTTAGCTACTGTCACCTGACTAATTCATGTTGTTCAATTTTTAAAATTGCCAAGATAATAACTTCTTAGTCCCCTGAAGATAATGAAACCTGTTCTTGCATTACACATTAATTATTACCTATTGTAATGCCGGTCGAGGCGGCGCCGTGGCCGAGCGGTTAGCGCGCTCGCCTACCACCTAGGCGGCCCGGGTTCGATCCCAGGGACCCGCATGTGGTATTCGTGGTGGACGAAGCGGCGTCAGGGCGGGTTTTCTCCGGGTGCTCCGGTTTCCCCCGCCATCTCATTCCACCGGTGCTCCATCTTCATGTATCACCAGTGTCACCGCCTGCGGTGCCGTAGTAGTAAAAGCGGGCGTTAAACACTACAACAACAACAATGCCGGTCGATGCGCACAACAAAGGACGGTCGGGGCCGAGCTGTCCCACCACAATGGCGGTGCGTGTATCTAAGACACTCGAGGTCAAGCTGCTTCACGAAGACAAATACTTACAACAATCAGAGTAGCAGAACCAAAAGGCGTCTTCCAGATTATTCCAGAAGTGTCCGGCAGCCGCAGTGTTTGTAGAAGTTCGTCTTACGTCATCCTCGCTATGTAAGGAGGCGAAGCAACGAGCAGACTGATTTACAGACAGGAGTCAGTCAGTTCTTTGTTTGACTCTGTGTGTGTGTGTGTGTGTGTGTGTGTGTGTGAGTGTGTGTGTGTGTGTGTGTGTGTGTGTGTGTGTCGTTGCGTCGTGAAGGAACATAGCGAAGAAGTTATAAGTGTTGAGTGATTGTATGTCAGAGTTTGTGTTTGAGAGACGGAAAAACTATGGAAGGATAGGGAAAGGACTGATTCAAGATTACGAGAAGAAAACAGCTGTGAGTTGTGATTTCACGAAAGACTACAGACTGCGTCAACGTCAGTAAAAGAGAACTGTGATGCTGTGCAAACATTTTGAAAGCAAATAAAGTGAGAAAAAAGTAATTGGACTGGCGTTTTGTCACACTGGTGTCAGAAGTGGGATTCGTCAAATTGTCAA